>OU015494.1:46274778-46296062 GCA_907164885.2 Dolomedes plantarius
AGACTGTCTCGCATGGTGAAGCAAAACCGGAGCCAGACAGTGGCTCAGCTGACAGCCCAATACAATGCAGGGCCAAGTAGAATAGCATTGCAGCACACTGTTCAGCGGACACTATTGGATATGGGGCTACGCAGCAAACGTCCCACTCGTGTGCCTTTGCTGACCAAGCGTCATCGCCAACTGCGCCTACGCTGGGCCCGGGAACATTGCGACTGGTCCATGGATCAGTGGGAGAGAGTTGCCTGGTCAGATGAATCGCGGTTTGTCATTCATCATGCCGATGGCCGTGTCAGGATATGCCGTCTTCCAGACGAACTGTTGCTCCCTCAATGTACAGTAGGTCATACACAGGTCGGTGGTGGTGGTATTATGCTTTGGGGGACGTTCTCTTGGGCGTCTCTGGGACCCGTGGTTGTGGTAGAGCAGACCATGAATGCTACAGGGTATCTGAACATCATTGCGGACCAGTTGCACCCTTACATGGCCTCTGTTTTTCTAGCTGGAAATGGAATGTTCCAACAGGACAACGCCCCGTGTCACAAGGCTAAAATTGTGTTGGAGTGGTTCCAGGAACATGATGCTAAATTCCAGTTAATGTCCTGGCCGCCTAACTCACCGGATCTCAATCCGATAGAACACATTTGGGATGTCATGGGACGGCAGCTCAGAGTTCAAAAACCACCACTTTGCAATATCTGGGATTTGCGTGACCTTTGCTTAAATATCTGGTACAATCTATCTCCGGCCATCTACCAAGGACTTGTGGCATCCATGCCAAGGCGGGTTGAAGCTGTGTTGCGCGCCAAAGGTGGGCCAACTCGTTATTGACAGGTGGTCATAATGTTTTGGCTCTTGAGTGTGTATATATATATATATATATATATATATATATATATATATATATATATATATATATATATTATATATATATATATATATATATATATGTTAAGCATTAATTGAGAATTTACAGGGGGCTTCAAAATAACTAATTTCTAACGTTAAAAGCCATGATTATTTAGAGTCAATCAGATTACATGCATCTACGAATGCATCAGCTATAGGAGTTATTAATAGAATTGGATGGCCTTAGGGGGAATTAAGAAAGGAGAATCGCAGGCATTCATTGCGTAGGGAGTTGTTTTGGGGTTTCGGGTAAAAATTAATTGCGATCAAAGCCAAGATTCTTTTGGAACATTCGGCAGACATCAATGAGCATGTACGATAAGGTTAGATGCCTTGAGGAATAATAGAGTTTCGGTAGAGAGGGATAGATTTCGATCGGGACTGGTCACACATCACAGGGGTTGAGATGATTACTTGGAAAACTAAATTATGTGCAGATTGATTCGAGGGTAGTTAAATTAATAATTGGAATAAACGATTTGGATATAATTAAACTGTAATCATTTACCACGGTTTATGTTTACTAACTCCAATATTATTAAGTTTTAGGGAGTAATTAAGAGGGATCTACGATATTAAGAGCACGCTTCGAGCCCAAATAACAGGCTCGTCATATATATATATATATACACACATATATATATATATATATATATACACACATATATATATATACACATACATATATATATACATATATATATATGTGTGTGTGTGTGAATCTTCACACATTAATATAAGTATAACCAAAATTTGGTTCTTTAAGGAGAAGGGGTAAGTAAGGAAATACAATCCTTGATTTCTGTTTATTATTATTTAAATATAATTTCTGGTTTTCTGATGGCCAGCTTCTGCTGTTCTCTCCAGTTGTGACACAGTTATATGCATTCATTTTGATTAGTGTAAGTTAAATTGTATTATCTACTAGAATGCATTTCCATCCTCTCAGTATTTATGACATATGTAAAGATTATTAATTTTTTATGTGAAAAAATTGTTCAGAGTTAAAAAAATATATTTAAATTCTAATATTCAGCAAAAAATATACCTGTATTTTATATTATTTTTATAAAATATTCTTGCTTATTTTTAAATTGAAAACAATTTTATACTTTAAAAGTTGTTCTGTAAACACTGTCACAATTTAGCAACTAAGTTAAAAAGAACTCATCTATAAAACCTTTTCCAGTTTCACGTGCTATTACAAACAAAGAAAATTATGCAAAGCTCCTTCTGGACACTTCTGAAATTTTTTACAAAATGCAGCTCCAGATGCAAGGAAATTGGGGAAAGAGGAAATTCTCTTTTATGTATCCCCTAGTTCAGGTGAAAGCAATTAACCACATTTTTACTGCCCCCCCCCCCCTCCACACACACACACTCAATGATTGATCTAACAAAGAGGGTAAGAAGATAAAGCTTTCTCGTTTTAAAGAGCAATTTCAAACAAGGGGCCCCCCACAAGCTAAAGGTTAATATGTGGCTTATTAACAATATATAGTATCTACATTTCAGGCTGCTTTAGCTGGATTGGCCAAGTCAGAATGCAATAAAGACATGCTTTCAGTTCGAATGGTATTCTAAATAGGCTTTTTCTAGTTGATATTTTTAAAAATTGGTTTCTTTTTCAGTTATTTCTTCAGGAATGTCCCTAAGAATATTGCATTTTTTTTTCAAGGATGAATTAATAATGAAATGCATTTTTATAAATTAAAAAAATGATCTGCTAGATAATTTGCAAATGAGTTGTATTTATTAGCAAAGTTCTGAATACCCTTAATATACACTGCTCAAAACAATTAGGGGAGCATATGGTTTTAATGAAATTACGCAAATACTTACACCGATAAGTAACATAAAATGAATCATCCATAATTTAAAGCCTAGCAGAAAACAGAAAAAGAAAACTTCACATGCAAATCAAAGTTCATGACGTCAAAAACCAGAAAAAGAACATAATGGCGGAAATTGGGATGTTGCAGAAACATCTGTCTCACTGACTTAACTGTGAAATTCAATTGCTCAGTTATATTTTTTGAGAAAAGGTGACTTGAAAATGTCTCAACAATGTGATTTACCGGAATCCATGGCATGGCGTATTATAGGCAGACTTGAATCCGGGCAAACACAACATAGTGTCGCGGACGCTGTTGGAGTCACCAGAAGTGTCGTTGCAAGGGTGTGGAATCGATTCCAAGAAACAGGGAATGTCAGATGTTGACTAGGGCAAGGTCAGCCATGTGCCACTACAGCAACTGATGACCGGTATATACTGTTAACAGCTCGTCGAAACAGAATAGACAATGCTACTCAGCTGCAAAGACAGTTGCTCTTGGCAACAGGACGAAGGGTGTCAGGCCAAACAGTACGTAACAGGCTTCGTCAGGGAGGTCTGTATGCACGTAAGCCAATGGTCTGCATTCCATTGACCTCACGCCACCGTGCGGCCCAAAGAAGATGGGCTGCTGAACATCGAGATTGGGAGCAACATGATTGGAGCCAAGTGCTGTTTACAGACGAGTCCCGATTCAGTCTGGAGTGTGACACCCGACGTGTTTTGGTATGGAGGGAAAGGGGCACTCGAAATAACCCCATATTCGTTCGTGAAAGGTCACAATACAGACGAGCTGGTTTTATGGTATGGGGTGGAATCAGCATAGGTGGACGTATGGACCTGCATATCATTCGGAATGGTACTTTGACGGCCCGAAGGTATGCAGACGAGATACTGAGACCTCATGTCATACCTTACGCTGCAGCCATTGGAGATTCCTTTGTTTTCTAGCATGATAATGCCAGACCGCATACAGCTCGTCTTGTGGAGAACATGCTTGAAGCTGAAACAATACAGCGTATGGAATGCCCAGCGTGCTCTCCTGACCTGAATCCAATCGAGCATGTTTGGGACATGCTCGGACGACGCATTGCTGCGAGACCAAGGCCTCCTTTTACTCTCCGAGACTTGGAGATTGCACTTCTTGAGGAGTGGAACGGTATTCCCCAAAGTCTTATCGATAACATCATCGCATCCATGGAAAACAGGTGTGCAGCAGTCTTAGCTGTTCGAGGAAAGCATACGCCATATTTAAAATCTTGCATCATTTCTAAACAATACCTTTTTTTTTATCGTTTACATGTAACCAAATTGTTGCCCTAAATCATCTTTTCATGTTTTTTCCATATTTTCAAAGAATTAAAGCTTAATTACAAATTTTTTTACATCTTTTTTTAAGTATTGCGCATTGATATGCGTGTACTATCCATTTTATGCCAATACGTGGCTGTCTCGCACGGTGTTCTTAACTTCTTTGCTTGCTCCCCTAATTTTTTTTAGCAGTATATTATACAAGATTATGAAAAAAACCTCTTATATGTTGTTAGACGGAAGCTGTGAAAAGGCAGGATTCAGTACCAATCAGAAGCACTTGCTGCATGAAGGTCTGGGGTAAACAAACCCAGCACCAAGCTTGGTGGCAAAAAATATTCTCTTGGGAAGCAACTGGTTGTATACCAAAGCAATTCCAGTTAAACTATTGCTTTATAATGTAACACATTCAAAAATAAATATTATATTTTTCTTGTATAGTAATCATTACTTAAAATCCTAACAAATTTAAATGTAAACAGAAAGAAAAAATATAAATCTAAAACAAATAGACAAAAGATTTTTTTTCTTTATGATTCAGAAGATTTCAGGAAAAAATATTCAGAATAGTCGTGACAATTCATATAGAAAGAACAGAATTGGTCTATTTTTAATCAAAAGTGCTGTCAATTTCTAAAAGTACCTTTTCATAACATCCTGAAGTTGTTTTAAATCTTCAGGATTTTTTACTTTATTTTCACAAATTACACTCAAATTTCAAGCTGAATCCAGTAATTTATTACTTATTAATAAAACGAATTTCCTTCACGATTTTGACACTTTCATGTTTTGAAATATGTGATACTTGCTTAAATAATCCCCATTCTTCTATTTTTTCAGAAAGTGATCCTTTTTCATGAGTAAGAGTGTATAAAACCCCAAAAAATTATGAGTTAGGGCTAATAATAATTTTTTTTAATCTTTTTTATTTTGAAAGGTGGTACAAATATAAAGGTATATTCAATTTAACTACATACTGATCTCCACAAATAATTTTACATCACTTTACTCATACATTTTAACTAAACTTCATTTAAATTCCTAGTTTTCATAACTACATTTAGTTTTATATAACATTAATCCCAATTTTGTCTACCCTTATCTGAACTAATTAGATCCTAAAAGCAGTCTACTAATTTCATTTATATGATCATTATACATTGTTCATAGCCCATAATTTTCTGAATTCCCAAATATCTATAGCAGAATTAATACTATAACAATAAACATACCATTGGACAAGGCAGATTGAAGTTCAGTTGCAGAAATAAATCCACTACGATCTTTATCAACTCTGAAAATAAGGTAATTGTGAACTATTAGAAAACTCTTTGGTATGTAAATTTAAAACAAATTCGCCTCTTTGATTTAATCATTACATTAAAACATGATTTATATTTTTCCAAAATTAATTTACATATTATCTCTAAAAATATACTAACTGAAAACTGGTTAGCATAATACCTGACAGGGCTACAATATTCTCTGGCGTATATAATGAATTTACAGTTCCCTGCTACAAAGGTGATAGACTATCAAAATTTGTATCATTTTTATCAACAAGCACTTTATGGGAAAATTTTAAATACCAAAATTCTTAAAAACCAGAGTTTTACAAAATTTATAGCTTTGTATGGCTCTTTGTGTTTCTGATATTAGATTGTGTGATTTTTAGTTTATAAACCCTCAGTTTATAATAATAAATAAATATATCAAATTTATACATACCCCTGAAAAATATTCCACAAGGACTGACGATCAGGCATTTGGGTAGCCATGATTACTAAGATATATCTGTAAAACAATTTTTCCATTATTTATAAATTCAATGTTAACACCAAAAGCTGTGCAAGGGTTTTCAGATTATTCAAGAATTTACCATTAGAAACTTACTAACATAAATGAAAAATGAGATGAAGGAAATTATTAGATATGAAACTGCTTTAATATATTCAATACAAATCGACAAAAGTAAAATCATGAATATCAAAATCTGACACAGGTTTCCTCTTTCTGAGCTGAGTTTTAAAATGCACTTAGAACAAGTAATGATAGAACAATTGTTTATTAGCCATTACTGTTTGTTCTGTGGGCATTTTGTAACTCCAATTCCAATGAAAAAAGTCATATTAGTTTTTGATATTAATGAATAGCTTCATTTCACTAATTTATAATGAATATTTTAAGGTTTTTACACCTTATCTTCACTTACAAGCAACTAGTGTTATTTCATCTATATAAGTTTTTATTAACCCAACCCTAAGTATTTAACTATATATTATTAATCTTTTGTTATACCATTGGAAAATTATAAGTTTTAGACATATCCTGCAAGTATTAAATAAAAAGGTCAATATGATTTCAAAAAGAAAAACTACAAGAAAATTTCCTCAGGATGGTCCCTTTGCAGATATATCACTTAGAGGTTAAAAAAGCATAATTCCCAACAAATAAATACATAAATAAACACAAAAAAGTCAAAAATTACTTTTCTAAGTGGCTACCCCCCCCCCCCCCAAAAAAAAAAAAAAAAAAAAGAAATGAAGGATCAATATTTATTTTTTATATTTTATAACAATCTGCCAGAAAAATGAAGTTATATTTAAGACAGCTACTAACATATAAGTGACAATTTATGAGTACTATGAATATGAAAAATATGTTTTCATGGAATGTTACAACTTATAAAATGGAGTTCTCATCTTGTTTTGTCCTTTCAAGCATTTTGCTTCATTAATGTTTGACAGCTGAAATTTTACTTTTAAATGCTTCTTCAATCATTATTATCTATATCCAGTTGAAGTTTACAGTTTATAATACAAGAATATTTTCATTGTATTTTTTAAGGTTACCATATCTTTATGTGTGTCTCAAATCAGGTCATGTTCCTTGGATTTAAAGTAAAGGGTTTTTTATTTTTAGTCAACACAAAATAATTTAACAATTCCAAGCTTAAATAACAGTGCTTTTGTCATAAATTCAAAGATATGTTTAATAATTTACTCGAAAGATCTGTGTGTTTAAATAGATCTGATTTCCATACAGTGACTGAACCTTACCATTATCTAATACCACAAAATTTACTCGCTATTAATCAATACATCTAAACGTATAAATGTGTAAAATTTATGACTACAATTACGATCTATGATTAATGAAAACCGAAAAACATCACCATAGCTTTAAAACACATACATATAAATTCAAATTTCCAGTGATTCTCAAAACCCTGATCGAATATATCTTTCGTAGCCAATTTAATAAATTCGAAATTTTACATGCATTTGTTTATTGTTAAAACCATTTCACGACTCAATAAATTTGATTTCCTTTGCTGGCCTAATTTTGATGAAATCAAATGTCAAATTCTGCTCTTTTTTTTTTATAAACTGCAGTTCATGATAACCGGCAATGCGGTCTAAAATCTTAACATTAACTAACTCCGAAAGACAACTAGTTTAGAAAATTATACAGAACAAAGAGTAAATGCAAAGTAAACTTACTTTAAAGAACTGAGTCTGTTCAACCTAAGAAAGTAATCAGGAAATATCGCTATATAGGATTACAGTACCCAAATCATACTGTACACACTTTAGCAGACGCTTGGCAACTTTCGACTTTCTGATTCGACGATCACATGTAGAACTAAAGTAGAAGTTACAGGATAAATCCAATGTAAATTCATGGATCTAGTAAAATTTTGCTTCACTGATATGCTCAAGGATTTTTAATAAGTCTATCCAGATACGGGAATGTGCAGGTGATATAAACCTAATTGCAAGAAACTTTTACAGATCGAACAAAGCATTTATTGCTCTCAAGACCACTGTAGAAAAACTGGGTCGAAAAATCAATGTGGAAAAATAACACAATCTCAAAGAAATCTTCCCTTCCACTTCTGCTTGAAGTTGGCGACTACAGGTTTAGCCCAGTAGCTGGATTCAAATACATAGCCTTACCGAACAAAAGATCGGGTATTACATTTTTTCCCAACTTGTATATATTTAGTCCAGTAGTGAAAAACCGAGTTTTCCAATTCGAAAAACCTCGGTGGTATTTTCTGTAGCCTAAAAAAAGCGATTTTTTTTTTACTTTTTTGGGTTTTTTCATATATCTAGGCAATGGTAGGTTCTAGAGCTTAGATTGAAATTATAATCTTAAAGAAGACAAAATTTTGAACAAATCTTAGGTTTGCATCTTTTCTAAACCCAATAACAAGCGAGCTACAGCTTCAGGAAAATGGGATATTCTATTCAACTTGTCGAGAAAGACGCAAAACTTACTTCTCTAACACACTAAGGGCCTGTTCACATAGGAGTCCGTTGCGGAGCGTTAAAGTATTAAAATGTATTTAACCAATGACAAACCTCCAAACGATTAGCAGCGAAATTTTAAACACCTATGATTGGTTTATTTTCGTCTCAACGTCATCTTTTCCTTAATGCAACGCAACGGACTCCTATGTGAACAGGCCCTAACTCGTACAATTGCCATTATATATCCATATTTGAGAAATGCCCAATATGTGTATTACAACATATATATTTTTTCACTCGTACATACTTGAATAGTGTGTATATTTATATAATTATGTACACAAAAAACACATTTGTCGATACATAGGAATTTAATTACAAAAATCGGAGTATTCAACATCCATAAATACCGCTGAAATACATTATTATAAATTAGAAAATCTAGCAGAAGTGAAATAATATATAGAAGAAATTACATAAAAAATAATAATTATTATGTAATTATAAATGATGCAATAACTGTACTAAAATTGAAATATTTCAAATTAAATGCATTCTTCATACCTATTGTTTTTAGCTGTTTTAATGATCTGGGGTGGTCATCATCGCTATATTTGGTGATACGTCATCTTCATCAACATAGATGAAGATGACGAATCCTCTAAATCATGAGGCAGTTCAACTACATTTGTACATGTGAGGCCACTGCCGTGCTTACACATATTTAAGCATTTCAACCCTGCTTTTCGACAAGTACATGCACCAGTACCCTTTTTGCAAGAGCAAGAAAGAACTTTGAGTAGCGACTCGGGGGCTGGATCTTTGATCATTGCAATAGGCTCCAAGCCATGAGAAGTGCGTACCCACCCCCACTCTTCTGGGTTTTTTACATTTCTTAACCAAATTTGTACTTGTTGATAAGCTCGTAGTGAATGTTGGCGAGCAGAAACTTGATATGGTGGTAGCCTGGATAGATAAATTTGTTCTTTGTTCCAGACTTATCACTGTCTCATAAATAACTGATATCGCAGTGTGTCAAGAGATTTTTCAGCGCTCATTTCACGACTGTACAATGCCAAAAGAAATATTTCTCCTGCATAGGGAAATTTGGTGCTATCCCATTGTTACCTTTTCAGAGAAGAACAACACTGAGTAGCATCATTATTGAGGACCGTGGTGAAATCATTTATGAAGTGGAAGTTTTGCCAAGCGATTTAATGTGAATTTATAAAAAAATGACAATGCTATGAGACCCCAGGTTGGAATGGCTTTATGGAAAACGTTACATTTGCAAAACAGTACTATAAATCAAAAATTATGTTTCTTCCTTTCATCAATTCTCCTCCCTCAAACTATGACACCGTGTACAGTGCTCTATTTGTGCATCTAATGAATTTGCAGCTCGTTTATAGGGTGAAATGAGACACCTCGTTTGTCTTTAAATATTTAATATATACACATAACTTAACAATTACATGGAGCGTGAACGCACGAGGTAACATAACTCAAGTCTCAGCTAGTCGTTAAGAAATTAGCGTCGAACACTGGAGCTGTGTGGGAGAACAGAGTTCTGCAGTGGGCAGCGAGTGGGGTTGACACTTTGGCGAGAACCGCTACTGCAGCGAAAACCTGTTGCCCGGCTTCCCGTTCCGCCAGAAATCTGCCTGTTGGCGAGTCGCCGCAAATTTAAGACATTAGAACAGAGCCATTGTTTTGCGACCTTCGATCAGCCCCTTTACTGGAAAGCTCGGGAAATAACTTTCTCAAGTTCCGTAGAATCTGAGATTGGGTCCGTAACTGTCCGTTTGGGGGGCTTTCCTCTACTAATATCCTTCACCCTTCATGGGAGCAGTAGAATACATCATAGATTGCAGTGGGTTGCAGGACTTATTGAGCATTGCCTATGTTCGGGCATCAATTGAGAAACTGATGACGGGTCATGCATATTCGAGAGCTGTCAGGGCTCAAATGATGTGCCACTTGGCAATTGCAAAGATCGTTCTTTCAAAGATCGAGATTTCAGATGGAGAGCGAGATGCCACCAGTGACGTAGACTGTTTTCTTTTTGAATCAGATACTGCTGTACAAAGTATTGTGCAGAAGTTTACTCAGAAATTAGGAGAGCTGTAAAATAATGGACCTACAACAAAACTATGGGTGCAATATTTTCGAATGGTAACGTTGATAAAGCAATGCATCCAAGCAGAGAGAAGTGTAGACTAGAAGTTTCATCTACTTTGTGTGAAAAGAATGCTGCCTTACTTCCATGCAAGCGGCCATTTTTTGTATGCAAAGTTTGTAACACTGTACTTGCAGGACATGCTTGTGTTACAAAATAAGCTGACACCTACAGAGTGCAAGAATTTTGTAGAAAATGGCTTTTTTTATCATTCGGCGTTCTGAAAAGTACTTATTGAACGCAGAATTAAATGCTTTACAACATTTAGTTAAAGAAATTTTTTCTTCAAACAGGCACTTTCCCCGAAAACACAATTATACCAAAAATCGCACTGACTAGCAAAAGTTGAAAAAATGACGGCAACTTCGGGAGAAGCTAGTAACCTTATAACCGAAGTAATTTGTATGTGTTGGTACTCATTTTACGCAGAATTTAAAGCTCTAAAAATTTTATATACAGTTTCTTTGATTGGATGAACTGGTTTTAATTTATTTTGAGAAAACTGAAAAAATACCTCTTTTTTACTCAATATTTTACCTAACCACCAAGGCTCGCCTCGGCGGAGGGGGAAAAACTCAGGATTTTCATATTTGACCTAAAATAAAGTGATTAAAAAAGTTTCCACCTTTGTTTCAATATTTCCGAATCAGGGATTTTCCCCCCCGCCTACTGGCCTAAGGGGGAATTCTAAAAATAGAATATAACGCGTTTCGGATAGGTCTAACATAAGAAGAATAAAAGAGAGGAGTGTTGGGGGCCTCGCTAGATAATTATACACTCATGGACAAAAAAAATTAGCGCACCAAGAAATAATTGCTGGATCGTAACGAAACTTGCAATGAAGGTACATGTCGGGGAGATATACAAATGATTAGAAATGTAGCGTGATTGCGCATTACGTATAACCGGAAGAGGGAGTTGAACATCGTACTCTGTGGAGTATAAAACAGGTAACCAAAGCTTGTTTGAGTGTGCTGAATCATTTACAAAGGAAGAGCTGAGATAGACATGCCATTACGCCGTGTTCGAAGACAATATAAGCAGTTGTCGCAGTTTGAGAGGGGGAGAATCGTCGGGATGATGGAAGCTGGGTAGTCAGCTAGGCGAGTAGCTGGTCAATTAGGCCGCTCTGATTGTGTTGTGAGGAGGTGTTGGGACCAGTGGACCCGAGAGATGTCATGTACACGAAGACCAGGCTCAGGACGCCCTCGACAGACCAGTCGTCGAGAAGACCGCCACATCGTAAGAAATGCACGCGTACAGCCAACTGCTTCATCGGCCGCCATCCAGGCACAGGTAGCACCTTCACTAGGGGCCTCTGTGTCTTCTCGAACCATACGAAGGCGCCTGGCTGAAGGACAGTTGGTATCGCGGCGCCCATTACGTGTGCTGCCCTTGACGCCCACCCATCGACGCCTCCGTTTGGAGTTTTGCCGCGCACGAGGAAACTGGACTGCAGCGAAATGGAACCAGGTCGTCTTTAGCGACGAATCCAAATTCAATCTCGGCAGTGATGACAATCGTGTTCGTGTGTGGAGAACCCGTGGTGAACGCTTGAATCCTGCCTTTGTTGTACAGCGACACATCGCTCCCACAGCTGGTGTGATGGTATGGGGTGCCATTGCCTACAATAGACGGTCACCCCTAGTATTGTTCCGTGGCACCATGACAACCCAGCGGTATGTTCATGAAATCCTGCAACCACATGTGTTGCCACTCATGCAACGGCTCCCAGGAGCCATTTTTCAACAAGACAATGCTCGGCCTCATACGGCAAGGGTGTCACAAGACTGTCTCCGCACTGTTACTACCCTTCCTTGGCCTGCCCGATTCCCAGATTTGTCTCCAATCGAGCATATCTAGGATCATTTGGGACGACGAGTTGGGCATCCCACGAGTTTGAACGAACTAGAGGCAAGGTTACAGCAAATATCGAACGAAATGTCTCAAGACATCATACAGAACTTGTATGACTCAATGCCCGATCGTATCGCATCGTACATTCGCGCTAGAGGGGGTCAACGGAGTATTAACTCCTCCGTTCTTTTGCCGTTTTCTCTGAAATAAATTATCCTTTTTCTTTGATTTTCTTATTATTTACTTATATCAAAGTAGTCATTACGTATGTAAAATTTTGTTTCATTTTGACGACTCCTTCTTGGTGCTCTAATGTTTTTGTCCATGAGTGTATAAATATGCACACTATTCAAGTATGTGCGAGAAAAAATATATATATGTTGTAATACACATATTGTGAATTTCTCATATATGGATATACACTACTGGCCACTGTAAATGCAACACCCTGAAGGAAACATGCAAATAACATGAAATTTACAACATGCATTAGCGGAGGTAAGATGTGCAAATGATTAGAATTTCAGCGCAGACGCACATCACGCGCCTGTGGCGCCACTTCAAAGCGTTATTTAAGGCTTGGAGATTTCGACGATTTCAAGTTCGTCAATTGTGTTTTTCTTGTGGTTTTTCCAAAAAACGATCAATTATGCGTCGTCGAAAACAGCGATCATCTTTTGATAAAGTATCCAAGTTCGACACAGGAAGGATAGTGGCCTACCGAGATTGTGGATTATCTTTCAGGGAAATCGGTAGTCGTGTTGGACGAAACCAAACAACTGTAACCAAACAACCATTCGACGCCGTTTACAGCAGAGTGGTCTGTCCGCAAGACGTCCATTGCTTTGTCTACCCTTGACGCAGAACCACAGACGTCTCCGCCGCCAATGGTGCGATGACAGAAGGATGTGGACGGCAGAATGGAATGAAATTGTCTTTACTGACGAGTCACGCTTCTGTCTGCAACACCACGATGGTCGCATTCGAGTCTGGAGACACCGTGAAGAGAGGATGCTGAACAGCTGCGTTATGCACCGCAACACTGGTCCTGCACCGGGTATTATGGTATGGGGCTGTATTGGATATCCCTCTCGCACACCTCTAGTACGCATTGCCGGTACTTTAAACAGCCAGCGCTACATCGCCGAGTTGTTGGAGCCAGTTGTCCTTCCTTACCTTCAGGGCTTGCCCACAGCCATATTTCAACAGGATAATGCGCGACCACACGTGGCACGCATTGTCCAATGGTTCTTCGTCAATCGCCAGATTGAATTGCTTCCCTGGCCGCCTCGCTCTCCGGATCTTTCGCCGATACAAAACATGTGGTCCATGGTTGCTCTACGATTGACCCAGATTCCATCCCCAGATGCCACAGCTGATCAACTTTGGCAACGTGTGGAAGCTGCTTGGTCTGCTGTACCCCAAGAACTCATCCAAAGTCTCTTTGAATCAATGCCGAGGCGTGTGGCAGCGGTGATCTCCAACAATGGCTGCTACTCTGGCTACTGATTTTGGCAGGAACCACACTTCACAGAAGTCTATAAATTTAATCATTTGATACTTGATCAACATGTTATCTACAAAATAAATTTTGTTGTGATATCTCTTGTCTTTCTTGGTGTTGTAATTTGGGTGGCCAGCAGTGTATAATACATATATATATATATACAGTCGAACCCCGTTATAACGAACTTCAAGGGGCCAAAAGTTTTGTTCGCTATATCCGGTGGTTCGTTATATCCGAACCATTAAGAAATATGTTAGAGTTCACAAAATGCATAACTCATTAGTTGCTATGTATATTCAATAATGCTGTATTGAAAGAATGATAAAATCTATTAAAAATGATCATTAATGAATTAATTGACTAAAATCGATTACATTAAACTGACACAATACTAATTAAATTAACTAAAAATGAAGACAAATGGAAATAAATCGATTTTATCTTTAAGTGTTGCTCACTTCTTTGATGCAGAAATAATCGGTTATCTTCTGCTAACGTGATGCCGATTTCAAAAACATTTTATGAATTTCTTTGTCCAATACATGGAATGACCCCAACACACTTTCTTCCGTTGATTGTGTCGACAAACACTTATTAATGACACTCATCGCTGCTGTAGCATCTAAAATGGTGGGGATTTCGCCATTTATGTGCTCCTCTTCATCAGCTTCAGAATGTTCGATTTCAGAATGATTCATTTTAATTTCTTCCACAATGTATTCATCAGTCGAATTTCCACATGTAATGACTTCATCATGACATGCTTCGAACAATAGCATGTCACAATCTGAGAATGATGAAATTTTGTTCTTTTCCATCCACATCACGATACGTAAATCTTCATCATCTTCTTCTTCAACATTCGTTGTATCTTCAACATTCTTAAAAAGTTTAAAAACTAAAAAAAAATTGAGTTGACGACTGAAAAAAATGTTCGTTATAGCTGATTCTTAAGATTTCGGAGGTTCGCTATAAAAGGATAAATTAGCATTAAATACAATAGGAAAACGGCGGGACTAAAATTTTTGTTCGTTATATACCAGGTTCGCTATAACGGGGTTCGACTGTATAGCAATTGTACGAGTTAGTGTGTTAGAGAAGTAAGTTTTGCGTCTTTCTCGACAAGTTGAATAAAATATTCCATTTTCCTGACGCTGTAGCTCGCTTGTTATTGGGTTTAGAAAAACGATGTAAATGTAAGATTTGTTCAAAATTTTGTCTTCTATAGGATTATAACTGCAATCTAAGCTCTAGAACCAACCATTGTCGAGATATTTGAAAAAAAACCAAAAAAAGTAAAAAAATTTCGTTGTTTTTAGGCCACAGAAAATTCCGCCGAGATCTTTCGAATTGGAAAACTCGGTTTTTCACTACTGGACTAAACATATACAAGTAGGAAATAAAAATCTAATACCCGATCTTTTGCGCGGTAAGATGTACATAGCTACTGGGCTAGTTTGAAGGAGTACAGAACTTTACATACATAGGATCAGAGATTAAGCAGCCCAGGGCGTTTGCTCTTGATGGACTTGTGTAGGCTACGGAGTGTCTCACAGTACACGTCACTGTTAATGGTTTTCTGTGCTCGAGGAATTCGATGAGTACTGGACCTCGGACGTCGAAAAAGACGGTGAGCATCACCTTGCCTACTGAGGTCGAATTTTGCAATGTGAAAGCCATGATGTCCTCACACGCACTGCCGCGTAAATTGGACGGATCACACAACTTCCTGCTTCTCTCCTGCGTCATGTGCGAGCTCCCGCGCATACGTACAACCTCGTCGGACACTACATTCGCGTCCCTAGATGTCTGACAACGTTATCCCAAAGCGGCGTATTCAAATTTCCACCAGTTTGGTTGTTACGCCGTTTCGTACCTTTTCATTTGAGCACCCCTCGTACTTCCAGTTCTGACTTACTCATCAGAAACTTGGATTTTAAGCAAAAAGAATGAAATATCATTATATGTATTTAAAAGACATCACGAGGAAATTTTTTTTGCTATGTCAAAATAGGCGGAACTAGGAGGAAAAGATTCAGTAATTAATTATAATGGGTGTATATGGATCTTAACATAATAAATTATATAAATATCTACTGTATGAGGTTTGTTCGAGGAATCTGCAGGTTGGATAGTAGATGAGTTGTGTTTGAAGTTCTTAACCACTAAGTCACGAGTACTAGAATCTGAGGAAGGCCTAGGTTGAGATGAGTGGATAGCACTTGGAATGATTTTAAGATCATTGGAATAAAATATAGAAGGGGCCTGGCCAAGAGGAGAATGAAACAGAAAACACTTTAAGGAAAACCATATCTAACCCCGGGCAGTCGTGCCAATCATGACGATAATGAAAATGCTCAATGAGCAGTTATAGCATGATTTTGCTGTACCTTAAGGCCATCTGCACACGGAGCGACTCAAAGGAAACTGAACTGATTAGCGATTGAAATTGCTTATCGGTTGCAAACTCGTTAGTGATGCGGCTCCGCACACGGGCCTACTCAAAAGTGATTCAAATCAATAGTTTGCGACCTGTCATGGAAGGAAGAACATCATTATTCCGGGCATTTTTTTTAGTTAAATTATTATCAGAAATTAATTTATTTTAAAATATTGTCAAAATAGATTGTCTTTGATCAATCGTTTAAAAATGGACTGTACATGTGGGCGCACGTATTCCATACAACAAAAAACGTTAATCCGTCTGCACACGGAGCAACTCAAAAGAAACTGATAACTGACTCCAATCACAAACCATTTCGTGATGAGTCGTAACCTATGTAATTGAATGAAGCCACGCACACGGCGCAACTGGTTACAAACCCGTCGGACGGGTTTGCAACCAGTGTGGTAAAGAACTTTCTAAGCAATTGATTTATCTTGTCTTTGCTACTTTTCAATTTTTTTACTTGAACATAACTATGAAAAGATTTGTCCTAAAAGATTTAATTCTGAACCAACTTTGTTGGAAATCGCTGCAAATTTCGTGTTCAAACTGATTATCATGTCTGATATCATGATTCATTTATAGTCGAGCAATTTTCTACTGCTGATGCCTGACAAAGTATACTAAGACATAAAAAGCAAAGCAAGTGATACATTACTCATGCTTGAAATCTGGAATTACATGATTGAATTAATTATATTTTTATCTTTTCAGCTGAAAAATACAAACATTTTTTATAAGTTCCTGCAGCAAGGAAGAAACCTTTTACAAATATAGATTAAATTAAGGACGATGAAGAGTTTCAAGGGGAGACTTAAAATACTGTGAGCAGCTTCGACAGAAAACTGCCAAGTCTGTTGCTGGTCAGCCACATTGACCAGCAACAGACTTGTTATTGGGCAACAGACTTGTTACATAAGTCCACCGTAGAGAGGAAATGTACTTGTCGATCTGGCTGAGATCTAACTGGGTCTATAACGAAGGATATCTAAACGAGAAGACCAGAAAGGTTTGCTTCTTGTGGCAATGATGCTTGGTAGGATGGGATGAAGAAATGTGAAAAAAATTATAAACTGAACTCGTCGGTAAGTTCGGCATTGTTAATTTTTATTTGATTGTTTAGACTAAGAACTACAGACTTTCTTCGGGTCTTGGTGGTAGTTCTTATTTTAAACTTTTAAGCTTTAATGAAGACAAGAATGCTACAGAATTCATGGAAAAACATGAATATTCGCTTCCCAATAAGCCATAGGTTAATCCCAACTAAAAAACAAATGGAGCATTCACTCATGTGATAAACTCGAATTTAATTGGAACACTGCCCAATTGATTTCTGAGAGCTTTGAGATTTTCTCATTTAAACTGGATCATATCTAAACTGAATGGACATGTAGGAGCAGGTTTTCTGATTTATCCGATTAGCATCCAAGTACATAATAAGGCCCAGAAGTGTAAGTCACTTCAAGTGAACTATCTAAGATTTGTTTAGACATATTTTGCCATCGTTGCAACTTAAATTAAGTTATAAAATTTACATAACTGACTTTGTCTAAAGAGCTCAAAATTATAGGTTATTACCTCGAAATATCTAAAGTCATTCTGTTTCAGAATTGGACAAAATTTTCAACATTAGAAATTTCATCAAAAGTGTTTGATTCAGAGAGTTTTACTTATCATTTATCAACGACACATTCTTGAGATAAATCAATGTTTTAAAAGTTTTTAGTAACTTAGTGATACATTTAAAGAATATTTTGCTGGTGAAGAGATTTATATTATTGTCTAACATTCACTAATTTTCCTAAAAATTGTCTCAGTTGTTTTCAAATACTTCATTCTTGTAAAGGATGCCTGTATTTATGTCCTTTGATCTACAAAATTACTCCTCCTGTTGTTTCTTTTTAAGTATTTATAGAAATAAATGTATTTCTCCAGTTTTCACCTGCAAAAACAGCGAGCCTCCCAAATTTAATTTTTATTCTTCTTTGGGTGAAAAAAAAAGAAAAAAAGACGCATATTCTTCACCAATGTTAACTGCATAATGCAATACATACCAACAAATATTGATTTTTCCAAAATTTTAATTCATTAGCTAGCAGTAGGGGGTTTAAGAAATCTATCTCTAATAAAGCAGAAAAAAATCACCTTCAAACGTTTCACCTGTCAGTAATCTTTAATATAACTTGGTAGTTCTCTGTATTGATTCTAAGTTAGTTTTTTTTAATAAAGTGAATGCTTGTCCAGGTTTAGTTTTGATGTTGTATTTAAACCAGAGGCGTAGCGAGGGGGGGGGGGGCAAGGGGGGTCTATCATGCCCCGGGCGTTACTCGCAGAGGGGCGCCAAATGGTTCTTTTAAGTAATTCTATATATTATATTACTATACGTTTTTCGGAAGGAGGCGCTAAAAAAGTATCGTGCCCCGGGCGCCAGTTATGCTCGCTACGTCACTGATTTAAACAAGTGAATATACAGGGTGATTTTTTTTAACTGACACTACTCAGAGCCATCTGTAGCGTGATGTATCAGCCGGAATTCCATCAAAATTGATAGAGGGACTAAGGACGACATGGGAAAGAGTTTCCATGAAAAAGAAAGTTCCAAAAGTCACCGATAGGAGAAGATATGGCGCTGTTGTTGACGGAGCACCCAAGTATTTGCATAAAAGGCAAGTAAAACATCAAAACGCAAATTCATGACTACGTAGTCGACAGCAGCGCCAGTATTTTTGGCTATAAAGTGCGGAATCTGTTGCGCCTTCGCTTTACAGGAGAAAGGGTCATCCGTCGCTTTTTTCTACTTGCATGGCCACCTCCCTCAACCAACCTATCCCTCCCTCCCTCAACCAACCTGACCTAACCCATGTGACATTTTACTGTGGGGTTATTTAAAGCCTAAGGTGTATCTTAGTGGACTCTCGAATTTGTCGGCCCTAAAGGACAACATTTCCCGGACTTTGATGAACATTCCTGCAGGGCCGGCGCTAGCAGTTTCGCCGCCCCGGGCAAAAAGGTAAAATGCCACCCCTTTATAACAAAAATTAAAAGTGATAACCTAAACCCTTCCCACGCTTAGTATTAAAATAAAACGTGAGCAAAAGAAACTGGTATTAAAAATGTTGAAGTTTGATTTGCCAAAAATACAAATTTCTTGATTTATGATTTTGGCACTAAATTGAAATTAAGGTTGCACAGAAAAAAAGAAAAGACAAAAATCTAGTATATAATTATAAAATGCATATATTAAAAAGATAGTAAAACAAATTATAGAACCACTGAAAAGAAAAACCTAATTATTAAAAATACAGTTAAACTTAAAGGGTTTTTTTTTTCTCACTTTTAATTCTGAGAATTTTTTGATAATTTTTTGACATCACAGCTAGCTCATGTTCAATGGCTAATGTTGTCAAGCCATTTAGCCGATCCTCGGTAGTTGTAGAGCGTAAAAATTTTTTAATTAACTTTAATTTGGAGAAACTTTTTTCTCCACTTGCCACACTTATTGGGAGAGTAAGCGAGATTCTTAAAACTATACCGAGATTTGGAGCAAAATCCAGCTTTGAAATGAATTTTAAAATCTCGATTGGACTTTCTTTTTTATTTAGTAAGGCCAAAACCGATACTATCTCGTCTGCCAGGTCCAGCGCGTTTATATCTGATGAATTCCCATCAGTTAACACTATTTCTAGATCTTTACAATATTTTAGTAAGTCGTTTTGAGGGGTATCTTTTAAATCATAAATATTGTATAAAAACTGGAAATAGTTGCTGTGGGTGCTGATCAAATCTAACCTGGATTCGAGTGCATTGATAGCTTGGTCTAGTGTGAAAAAATAAAACTCTGCCTTATATTTCAAAGTAGGATCTTCTATAGGATCATCTCGTGCCTCATAGTCAAAATTAACATTCCGTCTTCGAACTCTATGACGTGGCTGGGTAAGCTCAAAATAGCCGGTATGTCGATTTCGTCAGCGAGTTCTCGAGCATAGCAAAGCATTTCATTAAAGGCCGTGTCCGATCTAAGATCCTTGAAAAAATCTTTACAATTTTTCAAGAGTTCCATACCAGATGGTAAGTCATGGTCTTTAGTCTGCAAGAGCTTACTTATTGGATTGATACAATTTAAGATTTTGTACCAAATTACAATGGGGCACAAGAACTTAAATTGTTTAACACAACTTAATAGTCCAGAAGCCTCAACTCTTATAAGCTGCGTTTACATGCACAACAATAATACCCGGGATTTACCCGCTAATAGGGAAAACCGTCGAAGCCCGTTTACATGGGACCACATTTTCACCCTGCTTTTACCCGTCTTACCGGAAGTAAAGGCCATCACATGATTCGACGGAATTGATCCTCATACACCATCATTCCGTGTAAATCACGTTATGGGTTCGATCCCAGCCGGTGTCATACTTTTCCAAATTCACTGTATTGCTGTTTTTAGCTTTCCATCTTCGAACTCCGCATTTATCTCGTTACGAAGTGTATGGTCCTGGGGAAGGCCTTTTTTTTTCCAATTGCTGTTCTTTTGACCTCGTATTCTTAAATTTTAAAAATAACAACAAAAAAATCATAAAACTTTAAAAATCCAAAAAGATTGAAAAACTTACAAAAATATTTTTTGTATTCTTATGATATCTGCTTTTCTGGGCCTCTTAATATTATTACTTTTTTGTTTTCCGTGGATCATTAGTCTTATCTAATTTTTCTTCTAAATTTTCTTAACTTGTAACTCTATATTTTTTCTGTTAAAATTAACTTTTTGTTTTAATTTAACTTTACTATTAATTTTTTTCTTTTACCCGCGTTATTCTTACCTTAATATTTTAATTCATTACTTAAATTTTTAACTACTGAACACTCCCACCTTGATTACATATATCTTGCTTACAGGAGATAAAGTCGACACGACCAATGCACTCCTCTTCTAAAACACAATTACGTCTGCGTCTATTTGTTATTTAAATGCAGCACATGTCAGTAGC